>JAUCRC010000003.1:7710000-7712500 GCA_032399595.1 Tetragonula carbonaria
TTCTAATAAATAAAAATAAAATAAAATTCATTGTATTGTTTCTTTAGTTATACGCTGTGAAAGTCATCGCGTCATTGCGGAGAAAAAATTGTAACACGAAATAGAAATTTTAAAATAAAATTGTAAGACCAGTCATTTTCACTGGTGTGGTAGTTCTAGTGTTAAAACGCTTGATCAATTTTTCACCAAATATTATTATGTAATGCATAATACATGCACTGCAATTGTACAGTTGTAGCTTCTTTTGAAGCGATTTATCAACGGAGATTTTACTGAAACAATCCCGAAGAAATTGAGCCTGGATGGGATGTGTCTCTACTGTTCTCAGAATATTTATAAAAATAAAGGCAGCGGCGTACACATGTGACAAATAGGTAACCCGGGCGAGTTAGAATTCATGCTTGATGCCTCTCAATAATTGGGAATTATAAGTGAACCTAATCCAACGACCAGAGATTCGTGTTTCACTTTCAATCGACTTTTACCGTATCGAAACAAAGTCGGTATCATCGAAGCATCTTCTGCATACGGGCGATTAGTTTCATCGTTCGCTCGCGTTGGGAAATTCTCACGCGTTATGCAACGATACTTGGTATAACTTTGGGAAATTCTTTGGAGACAAACGAAAGAAATATTCATTGATATTTTACGTCGAATCTATGCTACGATTGTATGCTGAAATACACTTTCTCGTTCCCACGTTTCGATATTTCTATCCACATTGTATAAGAAAGTAATCTGACGTAAAATCTGAATAACAACCGATTGCATTTGTGACTCAACATTTCTTTACGTGATTTCTATTCGAAAAGTTACTGAAAGACCGGGCCTAGCGTCATAGGTTGAAAAGTGAAATGCTATCAACTCCTGAGGATCACACTTTCGTCTACACGTGAGGTCTGTGAACTGACAACGAGACCTCTTGCACGACTGAACTAATATTATCAGCGAAATTATAGTTTACCAGTCACAAGTTATGGCAACGAATTCTACAAATTGCAAACCGATCAGATTATTCCATATTCGTCGTAAAATTGCAGAGATCTGTCGACGAATGTTATTAATCAACGCGTCGACGTTAAACCGACGATATACTATAAATATTAAACAATTTTTGCAAAAATCTCCGAAATTTTAGAATCAACGGAGAAGAAAGGCGTAAACTACGAAAACTGTGAGACAAGTTTTCATCGAACACTTCGCGTTGTTCAATCGAAGAAAAAGAAAACCAACGATCTTCTTATTGTATTGTATAGTAAATTGTCAAATGACAATTCCGTGCCATCAACTGAGAGATACTGCGTGGAAGTGTGAATTTTATCGCGTCTTAGTTCAATAGACGCACCATCCGCATTAATTTAATACACGCGTACATCTGCGATCTTCTTGCCGACGTGCAAGTTCGCGAGATAGACCGGTGCCGGGCGCCAAGACGCACCGATCAATAAGGCAGCAACCTTGCGATCGTCACGATGCTGCGATGAAAAACTTTCGGTTTTAACGCATTCGCGCAGAAATATTACTATTAACACTAGAACTACCACACCAGTGAAAATGACTGGTGGTTTTACAATTTTATTTTAAAATTTCTATTTCTTGTTACAATTTTTTCTCCGCAATGACGCAATGACTTTCACAGCGTATAACTAAAGAAACAATACAATGAATTTTATTTTATTTTTACTTATTAGAAATCAAGATAATTTTGGTAGAAATAACTTCGTCTTAACTTCGTCGGTAGTTCTAGTGTTAAAAATTTATATTCAAACAATTTGAAATATTTAAAATTTTATATTCAAATATTTGGAATGTTTAAAAATTTAAAAATTTAAATGTCTGAATTCGAAAATTTAAAATTCAAGTATTTAAATTTTTGAGATATTTGAAAAATTCATATTCAAACGTTTGAATTGTTTAACATTAGAACTACCACACCAGTGAAAATGACTGGTTTTACAATTTTATTTTAAAATTTCTATTTCATGTTACAATTTTTTCTCCGCAATGACGCAATGACTTTCACAGCGTATAACTAAAGAAACAATACAATGAATTTTATTTTATTTTTACTTATTAGAAATCAAGATAATTTTGGTAGAAATAACTTCGTCTTAACTGTCGGTAGTTCTAGCGTTAAAGAAATTTTACTGTTTCGTTCAGTATTTAGGATTTATTTAAAAAAAAAAAAAAAAAACGATTTAATCTATCATTTTTTTTCAATGTAACAATTAAGAACAATTCGCACAATGTGTAATCGCAGTGTAAAGCAAGAAGTTTCTGCGTGCGATTCTGCAATTCGACGATCACTGTACCGTACGCCTAGCGTCTGATTGGAAAGATCGGCTGAGTATAAAGCTCGGGGAAAAATCGATAAAAGTAAACCGGAAAAAGGCATAATACAGTGGGTGGCACGTGACGGTAATTCGTACACGCTTGGGAAAATCGTACGGCACTGGGACCTGTGCGCTGGTGGATGGGCTCCACCGGCGAATCAATAGTT